>JAJGRW010002715.1:0-11544 GCA_025461045.1 Carex parvula
TATTAGCGTATATTATTGGGGTAATTTATCTTAAGAAGAAAATAAAAATTATCAAAAAGAAAAGATTGCTACTATTGGATAAAAATAACATGTACGAAATAACAAATTTTTACCCCCCCTAAGGGGGGAGTAAAAATTTTCCATTAGATTGGATAAGCTGTATTGTTCATTATTTAAATGTTCACAAGCCCAATTAATATATATATGTATAACTTACTATCACTCATTGTTTGGGGAATGACCTTTGGTCTTGGTAATTTTTCTTTGGATGTTAATAACAATATAAATATAATATATAAAAATATTAACTTAACGTATTTTAAGATATTATATTATATTGTTGCTATATCTGTATTTAGTGATTCTGCAAATTGCGAAGGAAAGCGCATAACCTATGAAGCAATAAAAAGTGTTTTTAGTGCAAAAAGAGGTCCTCACGTTCAAATCTGTAAAAATATATGTGCTAAGGACGGATGTCCGCCTAGTATAACATGTACAAAGGATCAATGTGAATTAAACAGTAAAATTATCGGGCATTATACCAGTACAAACAAAACCCATACAAAAAAAAAAATTGAACAAGATAATAACACATTATATGAATTTACGGAAAAAAAAATTTCACAGGCGCCAAAAACACAGGAACAAATGAATACAAAAATCAATATGTTGTACTTTTTGATAAACAGCAAAATATTAATAAGGAAAATTTTAAGATAAATGAAGATGGTTGCAAACATTTAGAACAAAATCTGCCGATTTTGGAAAAAATCATAAATGACCATTACGCAACCACTCTTGATAAAACCACAGATGATAAACATGCGTAACAGACTAAAAGTTTTTCTTATTCTCTTATGTTTTTTTAGTTATATATACTGGCGTTTGGACGTTCGAGATCTACAGGTAGTATAAATATTGATTTTAATATTATTTCACTAATACTGTATTTGTTTACTATAATCACTAGTGCAACAATATTGTTATTAGTAGGAGGTGCTTTAATAGCAATGATAAGGAAAAAAAAAGAATTATCACCAGGATTACAAAAATTACTAAGTTTTGGTAATGCAAACAAGTATATAGGAAAAATATGGGTTAAATGTTATAATGATGTCGTGTCAAAAATCCCAAATTATAGTCGACTTCTTGATCGGTTAAAATTATTTTGGTTAAAATATGACGAATATCATCGAAGTATTGCATTTTTTGGTATTTATTTACCCACGTTTATTGTTGCATTATCATTTTTTATTGATGCTGTCATCAATAAAAATTTTTATTATTTTCCCAAAGTGGTAATATTATCCTTATTGCCATTCGTTTTAAAATTATTACTATGGATACAAAAATATTCCTGTGAACTTTTTTCTTCACAGGTGGATGCAGTTATAAAAACAGATTTTGATGAAAATGGCAAACGTTCTTATAGCATATACGAAAATGCTTTTGAAGAATATCCACAACTTATGCAAATAATAATCGAAGATATCCCGGGTTATGCAGAAAGGTCTTACTACTATAAGCTGACTTTAGAAAGACTTAAACGATATACTTTAAAATATTGGGAACATTTCGTCTTTTTTACAATTATAGCATTGTTATGGTTCGTAAATTCAGTAACGATGCTATTTTATATGATACAAAAATTTATTTAATAAACTTTTCAAAAATTTTCCATTATATTGGATAAGATGTTAAAAGATAAGAATTTATAAGTGTAATGGTGATAATAAAAGTATACTCATGATAAATAATCTATATTTGTTAGCACAAAAGTTAAAAACTAAAGTACCGGTCCTAAAAAACACCCTTGCTATCCTTGATCAGTTAGACAATTTTGTCCGCGCACTTCCGGATATAGTCTTAGAAATAAAAATTGGTCCGACGGACAGAAATCAATATTATCTTGGCAATCATGGTTGGATACAGCTTTCTGAAACACAACTGTTACAAACACAGACTGAATTATTAAGATTAATAAATAAGGAAAATATTGCTGAATTGGACGAATATTCGAAACCCCTCACGCCAGTGCATATTAAAGATGTCGATGGATTGTTAAACTCTGAGATTTTTCGTGTACTAAACGAATTTTTCGAAGAAAATCAGATAAATGTAGACCCAAGTATAATTTTTTATAATGCTATTTATAATAGTCTCAATGAATTAGCAATAAATAATTATGAAAAACCTACAAATAAAACAGCGTTTCGCGAAAAACTTGGTATGTACATTTTAGATGGTGTTTTAGCAGAAGTTTGTAATGAAAAAAATTTATTTTTAAAGGTAAAAACTTTATCGCAAACACTTTTTTCTGAAGATAGACTTTCATCAAAACATGGATTAAAAAATCAACTGGAGTATAGTATTACATTATTAAAAACAATAGAAATATATAAAACATTCACAAAGAATCCAAATTTATTTGAAAACAACAATTTTTGGGAATACCAATCCATATTAAACTATAATTTAGGTACTATTGGTGGAAAGAAATGTTTATATTCGCCCATCGAACAAAATACTGCACTTAATAAACGTGTGCAAGTTATACATATTAAATTAATGGAATATTATCAGATTTTTGGAACCATTATATCACAACTATTAGTTAACAATGATATCATCAAGGAAAAAGATGGCATATTTTACGAGCTTAATATACAAATAAATTTGGATTTTTTAATTAGTCGAAAGTTACCAAAAATTATAGCTCCAGATATAAAATTTAATATGATTCATCATGATGATACAGCAGAAATTGAATTTAAACATTTACATATGAATAATGTTATAAACAATCCCTCTGGCTATGGAAAACAAAATGATGAGCTATATAATGCTAGTACAGATATATTATCCAACTTAAAGCTATCGATTAATACAGAACTTTTGGAAGAGACATTAATTAATTTACTTTTTCTCATATCCTCTGGAATATATAACGCTGATAGTTTAAAAATATTAACTATTCTTTTTCCTGCGATAAATTTTCATAATTTAGACATTTCAATACTAACAGTATTGGAACCACTTTTCGTATTTAGTCGTAAGGTTATTGATGTTAAAACAACGACTCCGATCACGTTAGAATTAAAAAATTTAATAAACTCGCAAAAATTTGTTTTGTTGGAGTTTTTATTCCAATCCATGATTATGTCTCGTTTTCGCTATTTTTACTATGATTACGCGCGCGATTTTCGAAATCGCATAGCTGATGGTTTGAGTTCGCTTTGTTTACAAAATCCTTATACAAGAAGTTTCATCTACATATATAATATTAATGGTATAGATCCATTAAAAAAAGAACAATATAGTAATATATTATTATCCCAGTGGGGAGCTTTTTCGAAAAAGGATATTAATATACCTATAAATAATTTAACATATATAAAGTTTATGACTATATTTACCTATATAAAAACTAAAGAAATATTATCTGCATATATGGTGTATAAAGATTTTATAAATTTGAAGAATTGTTTGACAGGCTTTAAATGCCACATAAGCTTAGATAGTTCAAATTCTGGTTTACAAATGATATCTATGTGCTTGAAGAGCCAACAATTAGCAAAGGCATGTTACTTAATAACCGATAATGAAACCGATTGGTATAGTCAATTTTTAAATTATATTCGAGATTTTATATCATTATTAAGTGGTATAAAAATCGATAAAGAAATAAGTATAAAATTTGATAATTACTTTTTATGGTGGGAGTCAAAGATATTAACTAAACAAGGCACGACAAAGCAAAAAAACCCAGACGAGCCAATAACCCCGGAAGATATTGCCTATGAGTGGCTTACACTATATGGCATGCCAACATATAGTTTAACAACAGATTCGAAATTAACTTTAGATATCATGTCTTATTTAGAGGAACATTTTGGCGAATATATTAATACAGCGGCATACCAAGATTTAATAAATAAACTAAATCCATATATAACTATTTTTTCTTCATATTTAATAAAGGAAACCCGTAATAAAAAAAATCGCGATATACAAGAAGATGATACGAGTAATATGCAAGATACCAAAAATAGCCAAAATCAGACAAATTCGACTAAACAACAGAATACAAACAAAAATAAGCGAAACTTCTCTAAATACAATATTTTATATACTGTTCTTAATATTATTTTATGTTTTAAATTATTGACAGACCCTACAATATTTCCTCATATTGATAGGAAAACTTTTAAAAGAAATATTATGACACTTTTATACGGAGCTTCTAAAAGAACACGTAGTAAAGATCTAATAGAATTCTTTACGTCGTCCTGGCTAAATGAAGGTTATAATTATACTAATCGAGATATTTTTAATGTAGGAAGGTTGAGCATTTATACAAATATTATGCTTGAGTTTTGGGTGAAGCAAAAATTTCCAGATGCCGACTTTTTAATAAAAAATAAAAAATTATTAATACAAGATTTTATTGCCAACCAATATACTTATACCGAAAACGATACCAGCTTTTTTTATCAACCATTACAATTGATTTCTAGTAGTAAGACGATACATAATCAAAAATTTTATTTAGTAACTCGTAAAAATGATCCCATATATACAAAGCAAGCGTTAAATCGCGGATTATTAGCAAACCTTTGCCAATTTTACGACAGCCGATTGTTGCATAGATTTTATTATATTAGTTATCTGCATGGGCAAACTAATCGCTATGCGGCTCATGACCGTATATTTTGTGACTTAATCGGATCTCTGACTTTATTTGCTGATTTGCAACAAACGTATAAATATTGCATAGAAAATAATAAATTTTTCGAGAACTTTCCGCGATTTCATAAAAAATATTTAAAGCTAAAATCACAAAAATTTGATGTTTTTGATTTTAAATCAACAAAATTTGCAAAAGCTTAGACGAAAACTACTATTTTTCAAAAGTTGAACAATATATATAAACGATTAATGTAAGCTATTTACAACTTTTACAATATAAAAATTTTCCATTATAAGGATTAGATATTTATGATAAAACGAAAAATGAAAGATAACAACTTTATGTGGTTTGACTCTGATATACCTATGCAGCGTATCACAATACTAAATACAGCGGATTTTACGCAGCTATGTCAAGACGGATTCGAAAACGAAAAAAACTATATTTTTTCCGACGCGCTTTATTCAGATAGCTTAGAGTACACACATCACGATAAAATGTTAGATGCTCCAGAATTAGTACAACTTCTTTTTAATTTAGTGGCATTAAATACAGCCATTTATAAATTTATACAAAATGTTGGAAATAATGCAGGAGACCTGACAGCTATTTTTCAGTTTTTAGCAAGCATCGAAATTTTATTATATAACCCAAAAAAACAATTTAGTATAGCGTTGGCGCAAATTAGCAAAAACTTTGTCAATAAACTACCTCATGAAGATATTACATTTGGACATTATCTTGCTCGAAAAAGTAGATCGAAAGTGTATAAAACCTTTATTCTTAATGATATTTTACCAATCAATTTTTATGATATGTTAACACAGCATATAAACAGCTTAAAGAATTTGAAAAAGGACTTCCAAAAAACCTTAAATACATTCCAAAGTATTGATCAAAAAAATGAATGTATAGATGCAATCTCAGAGACAACATATAGATATGATACTGTATTATCACGGGGCTATCGATGGGCTAAAGAGTACAGTTTCAAATATAAAAAAATGCATTTATATTCTATGGCACTTTTAGAGAAAACTGAGGAAGAACTTTGGAAAATTTTTCCTAAACAATTATTTAACTCTCGTGCAGTACTGTTTGATCGCGAGCTTAAATCCGCATAAAAAATTTTCCATTAGATTGGATAAGTTGTATTATATTCTTCTTATAATAGGTTTTTTAAGTATTTACATGAAAGAAGTTTCTGATCTAAATAATATAAATCGTATAGAAATAATATTTTTGTTAATTTTATTATTCCTTATAGCATTTGCGATATACTTAATTCATATTTTTATCAAAGAAAGCAAAACTGCTTTCTTTGATAAAAATATTCCTACGATTTTGCTCTTACTTCCTATTTTAATTTTTTTAATCATAAAAAATTATATGAATATAGTATTAGCAATGCTTCTTTCAATATTTTTTCATACTTTGCTCATAATTCCCTTATATTATTTAAAAAGAGTACGTTTATGGCATTATTATATTATAAACAATATAACTTCTTGGAGTTCTCCTTATCTATTTATAGATAAATACTTTTTTTTAATTTATTTTTATCTTTTTATTTTTATGCTTACTGTAATAAGATATTTAAGTTTAGGGCAAACAAGGAACTTTGATTTCTTATTTATTCAAGAAAATTTGCCATTTCTTGTTTTATTTCTTACCTATACTCCAATCTTTTTTATTGCTTAAATAAATTAAAAAAAATACAAGCAGTGCTTTGGTCGAAAGTTTGCAATTTAACTTTTTCCTACCATATATACTTTATTCAAAATACTATTTACTTTTCCATTGTCGAGAAATTTTATAAATATTTTTATCTTCTTATTGGCTATTTATGTCTGTATCAGCGAAAAGGCAATTCTTTTGAGAAAATTATAAATTTCTTTTATTGGAGATCTTATATCATTTCCCTGGCCTTGTTTTTTTGTTTTATTTCCGAAATAATGTATACTAAAACGTTATATTATTGGTATTTTATAATTTTTGGGTATTTATTATTTAAAGCTGTCTTTATTGTTGGTTGGGCACTATATTCTTATGATATGGGGTGGTCTCATATGGTTTGTTTTAGTGATTATTGTTATAATAATTATAAAACTCCACATTACCCAAAGGCTATGTGGGGTGAATATTTTCATGATGCCGATGCTGGAGAATTTTGGTTTGGATTCACACATCCTCATACACAAGATGAGTTATTGTATTTTGCAAAACAACGTATCGAATATAATAGCACCAATATCATTAATTGTATAAAACCTCCAAAAGAAGTATTAGCTTATAATGCCTATTATATAACGGTATTAAAAAGAATTAATAACTCCTTTTATTCTAGATATCTCTTTATAAAAACTTCATTTATAAAAGATCATTATGGTGTAAGATGGTATACTACCAATACATTAAATGGAAAGGTAATGAATAATGCTGTGGGTTTGGTTTTAGGACAAAAGCAAAATACTTATATGCATAAAGCTTTTCTTTTAAATTTATCTTGGAATCATAATAAAATGCTTACGTTACCACAACCTAATAATTTCTGCACATTTACAGAGCAAAACTTATTATTCAATTTTACGGATACTAATTTTAAAACTTCTATAGATTTATATCGCGAAGAATACGCTGGGTTTCAAAAAAGACAAAGCGCCCCTGATTTAGTATTTTCACAAGAAAAGTATACTTTTGATATGAAAACAGGCACACAAATAAAAAGTGGTCAAAATACAATCGTCGCCATGAATATAAAGGAATACCAAGTTTTACTACGTAAATATACTAAATCTATTTTTCAAAACTATAAAATTGACATTGAACCACAAATTTTAAAACTGGGTGAAATGTCTGCAAAAGGAACAAAAGAAGAATACTTAATTTATTATTTCTCTGTAGTTAAAGATCTTGTGAATAAATATGGGTTGCCAACTATCGCACTTCCTCCTATGCGAATTGGCTTAACATTTTCTATTGATAATTTAACAGTGCCCTATTTACAACAGTATTTATCAAGCGAAATTGATATTATAAAAATAAATGAATGGCTTGATAAGCAATGCATAAATAATGTTCCATTTTCTAATACATCTAAATTTTCAGAATGGTTTTTACAAAAGGATACTCAAACATCTTTTTCTACGCTTTGTTTGACTTATTTTAAAGACAATAATTAAAAAAATTTTCCATTAATTTGGATAAGTTGTCCTAATGATCTACAAAAAATGAAAGTTTCTTCTTCAATAAAATCCTCTTTCTTTAGCAATAAAATTAAAATGCAAAATTTTGAAAAAGATGTAATAGAGTTTTCAAAAGGCATTTTACAAAATAGTGTTCAATACATACCAAAAAATAAGAATAATTTAGTCTCTAATAGAATGTTTGTAGAAAATATCGTAAGTAACATAATAGATGCTAAAGAACAAAATAGTATTGTAGATATAATTTCTACATATTATCCCCATAAAAAATTCTCAAAGAAACTCATTTTTGATATTTTTAAAGAAAAGGGTATATTAAATAATGTTTCATCTGTATCTGAGAAGGATGAATATGTTAGTATTAATTTTATATCTGAACTATTTATTCTCACAAAATTGAAAAATACTCATATAACTAAAGTAACATCATATGGGGATAAAGATCCACAACCGTTAAACTTTAAATATCATACCCAACAACAGCATGCGGATGCTAGTTATTCTTTACGTGTCAATGACACATTCTATGAAAGAGGTCTTGATATAAAATCTGGGCAACTAAAATTTAACAACAGATCCATACTTTATCCTATAAATATTAATACCGAGACAGAAAAAATAATAGGTATTTTTAATGAGGATATATCATTTGATTCCTTCTTAGCTAGAGAAGAACGCGTTTTTTGAGAAATTAAAGGCAAGATATGAAGGTTTTAATGATTTAAAGCCAATTATTGATAATTCTAGAGCAATATCCGTAGATAGATCACTTACTTTTTCAGAAAAATTAGATTTAATTCAACACCAACAAGTTTTATTTCTAAAAATAATATTACAAAGTAACTTAAATAAGTATACCTTTAATCCTGAATTTTATTTTATCAAACCACTTAAATTATTTGAAGACTCTGAATATAATGTGTTAAGCAGAAAGGGAGAAATTTATGCGTTTTCCTGTTTTGAAAACTTTTCTATGAAAAAAATGCTCTTTCAAGAGATCCATGTTAAGCATAAATTTAAAGACATCCTGCATTTGAAAAATTTAGGAGAATGGGAACCTAGTTGTCCTAGATAAGATTGATACATCTATATTTTCATAATGACATATTATATTCTTTTTATAGTAAATTTTTTAGGGATTTACGTGAAACAAATTACGTTAATATTTTTACTAATCACGGTTATCGCAATTCTTTTTTATTTAATAAGAAATCCTATAATTATTCTAACTTGAAAATAAGCTATTTTACTTATTTTTTTAGTTTTATTTATATAAATATATATATAATTGTATTGTTTATATCAAGATTTTTTCTAATCGGAAAAAACGTAGATTTAAAAGAAATGTTGAAGGATATAAATTTCATAAATTTATCCCTTTTTCTAAAAATATTAACTATCTTGTCAATAATATTAATAATATTAATGTGGATATTATTAATATTCAAATTACGCCAAAGATTAAGATTTCATGTTTGGAAGTTACATATTTATTACCGAACGATTCATGCACTAAATGGTAGCAAAATCTCAAAAGAATATGATTATTTTTGTCTACTGTTTGATTTGAGATTTTCTTATCGTTGTTTTTGTTCAAAGATTACTAGATTTTTTAAGCGTTCTAGTAATGCAAATTTTCATAAATATTTTCCCTTCTTTTTATTTCTTATACTTTTATTGTTATTCTTATTCGAATGTTGCTTAAATAATTTTGTATTACATTATATCTTTTATTATCTATTTGGATATATGATATTTATTTTATGGTATAGTATAAGCGAAAGTAATGCATATTATTCAATTTCGCATTTAAATAACATTTTAATTGAAAGAATTTATAGTGACAGAATTAAATATGTTAATTTAACTGACGAGGAAGAAAAAATATTAGAAAATTATATAAAAAAAATACCAAACGCGAATGATGTACTAGATGATTTAGAATTTTGGGGGCCTTTCGCTTATCATCGAATATACTTCTATAGACGTTTCAAATTAGTTCCTGGAGACGAATTCGGAGTAGATGGATACGTTTATTTTAATGAGCGTGCTGAAAGATATTTTGAGTTAAAAGATCTTAAAGAAATAAATAATAAATACTTTGTAGAGGATAATACATAAAAATATAGGATAAAAAATATAAAAATTTTTGGACGGGATCGTATAATTAATATAGTCTTATAAACAATGTTTATTAAAAATAAACTTATTATATAAAATATAATATAGGTATAAGAAAGAAGTTGGTAAAACCCAGCTCCCGGCATTTTTACATATCCTCACATAATCCTATTATCTTAAAGATTGGACTCGGCTATTATATTAGAATTCTTTTAGTCTCTCTTCTTTAAGGAAGGCTTTTTCCATTTATTACATAATTCTAGTCGGCGTGGGTGTAAAGTGTTTAGTAAGAAGGACACCATTTACGTAAATTGGAAATTGTAAATTCGTCTTTGTTATAAATTTATATCGGGCAGTACGCTTTTTCAAGTTTTATTAACTTATTAAAGGTGAAATATATCTTAGTATTAGCATTATTAATGGTAGGAAAAAGCTGTGGAGCAGGTTTGGCAACAATAGGATTAACAGGAGTTGGAGTCAGAGTTAGTGTGGATAATATTATCATCTTGGTTATTACGTTGTGATTTGTGATTAGTTTAGTTTACTTTTTTTTAGAATATATTTTTAATTTAGGAGGAATATTTTTGTTAATGTATATAAGTATAGATGAAAGTTTTTGCTCTCCTACTCGGTACTTTGCTTCTATAAAAGGCACGGTAAAAACTGGTCCTTGTGCTCATTTTGATGCAGTCGCGATAGATTGCAAGGAGAGTTGTAATAATAATGCAAATAATTGCGTAGAAAATTGCACAATACAAAAATTAGGTCTATATAGCACCACATCAAAAAAAACTGCAAGCCTTGCACACGACCTTAATTACGAACATAAAATTATGCCAGATTTTTGCGTTAAACCTAAAGTTGATAAAACACAGAGTCTACTTACGTATGATACTATGAAAATAAGTGTAATTGACCAAGAGAAAAATGTGATTCATAAAGCAACCCCAGCCAATGAGACTGTGTTAGAGTCCATTCTCAATAAAAAACATGAAGAACAAGCATTACGTGAAAATAATAAGCAAGTCGCTGTTAACAATCTTTGGTTAAAACTATCTAAAAGTTTAGAAGATCAAAATAGAGAATTACATAAAGATGATGAACCTATTAAATAATAAAAAATTTTTATATAGTTTGGGCGGCGGTTTTCTTATCTTTTTTATTATATTTATGAGATTTTTACGTCCTCGTACTTTTGGAGAAATTGATTTAACTTATTCAACTGTAAAATTTTATTTATATATTTATCTAATAGTAATGTTTATTATAAGCTTGATACTGTTAATATTATTACCACTTTACTATAATTATTTGATTTCTGCCGCAAAAGATATTGATATCTTCCTAAAGAAAGAAACCTTATTTATAAAAGCGCAAATATATTTTTTTACAAATTTGATAAATTTACGATTATTTTATAATAAGATGTTAGATGAATTTTTTCTGCGTTATATATGAAAATGAAAGCATACCCACGAAATTATTTGAGTATGTTATAGAAATTGCCAGTAATATACATAATAAACA
>JAJGRW010002716.1:0-10413 GCA_025461045.1 Carex parvula
TTTTTGTCTCTTCTTTTTCCCATCGTACTTCTAGTCTTATTTGGATATGTGTGTGACTGACCTATATCATATAAAAATCCTTAATCGCATTTAATTGAAAATTATAAGAAATTGAAAAGTATAAAAAAGAGTAAGGATAATCTTATTAAGATAAGCAGACAAACAGTAGGCTATAAGACAAAAAAAGTAGAAAAGGACTAATCCAATAAAAAAATCCCATTTTCAAATTAGTATGGTAAAAGATCTTCCTATACTATATAATTATCAACGATGAATCGATTTGATAGATCAGATATCCCTTATTTAAATAAGGATCCGATTCAAAATTATCAGGATGCAAGCAAGCCATCCTATTGATTTCATTTATTTTATAGTAGTTTAATCTCCTTTCTATGGGATTATATCCCGAGTTATTGCAAAAATAAGAAAAAAGGAAAAATGAGATTATGGAAGTCAATATTCTCGCATTTATTGCTACTGCACTGTTCATTCTAGTTCCTACTGCTTTTTTATTATCTACGTAAAAACAGTCAGTCAAAATGATTAATTTGACTCAACTTGAATTGGAAATTCTTATCAATTCAATCATTAAAGAAATAAAAGAAAGGGATTAAAAAAAGAGAATCCTAAGTCTTAAGTAAAACGAATGATCAAATTAGAATTATCTACTGCGATAGAAAGAAGTATATTCTATTGCAGTAGAGAGTTTTTTCTATTGGTTATAGATTATCTTGTTAAAGAGACAAGCTATTATTGAAAAAAGCTTAGTAAGATGATTGATGTAAAAGGATCAAAGAAACAATTGATATAATTCGATTTCGATTGATTTATCAAAAAATTCTTCTAATTCAAATTAAAGTCCACTCCTTCCCCATACTACAAGGGAAAGTGAAAATGTAAAGACTACCATTAAAGCAGCCCAAGCAAAACTTACTAAATCCATGTGATTTGTGTCTCCTATATTATATGAAGTAATTATTCCATTATTGATCAATAATCATAGTCCAATTAATAGTGGAGAGTCAAAATAGGATTCGAATTTATAAGGCTATTGATAAATCAATAAAAAAATAGAAAGTGCTTTATATAATACTAGATAGAATTAAGCCTTAAGAACAAATCTTACATACAAACAACTCTTTTCTTTTTTTATGAAAAAAAGATATTCAAATGTATTAACAAGATACATAATTATCCATTATTGTATATCTTAAATATTTTGTATTTAAGATAAGCTTACTGTCTCTCTTTCTATGAGAGAAAAAACAAGGAGCTGTCACTACAACTCTTAAATCCATTCCTTTATTTTTTTGAATTTCACTGGACAAGTTTTTATATTTTCTCGAACTAGGAATTCGAAAAATAAGTATCAAGAAATTCTTTGTCTCTAGTTATACAGGACAAGAATTTGTCAAATTTTATTAGTAGGATATAGAAAAAAATTGAAAGTATCTTGTTGAAAAGGCGACACCCAGATTTGAACTGGGGATAAAGGATTTGCAGTCCCCTGCCTTACCGCTTGGCCATGCCGCCAAATCCAATCCAAAATCGATAAAAATAATTCAATTCTTTTTTTTTTTATTTGCTTATCTTTATTCCAAAAAAGGGTGAGGATTTCTGGTTTTTATGGGATTCATTCAATTGAAATCATTTTCTTTGATGAATTCTATTTTCAAAACACATACATACTCTTTCAATTAAGAACTTCTTCTCTTTATCTATTGAAGAATTCTTCAATAGATAAGAAAGTATTTCCGGTGATAGATTCCAAAATTTAGGTCAAATTGGAACCCTTAACTAGAATTTTTTGGAATTATAGTTATTCTTGTCTTGATTTCCTTTTGGATTTTTTTCTTTCTTAAAGTAACAAAAGTAACGAAGGATTCTTCAATTGAAATTGATATAATATCTTCCATTTTGTTTCATTTCCTTAATGGGATAAAGAAAATCAAATTGATTTATGACTAATTAGTATCAATTACTTAAGTCAAATCTTTTTCAATTAGGAATTATAATCAATTTTGAATTTATATGTAAACCTCAAAACAGAAAAAATTACATAGATTCTAAGTCATTTTCTTTCTTATGTATAATATTCCTAACTAAAGCAAATTTTTCTTTTATTTTGCACTGCATCGAAAGTATTGAATACAAAAGAAATTATGAAGGTTATATCATCTTCCATTAAAGCATATATATAATGTGTTATTTGAGATATCTGCTGTAGAAGTAAGTAAAGATCTCTATTGGCAAATAGTAGGTTTACAAATCCATGCTCAAGTACTTATCACTTCTTGGACTGTAATTAAATACTAATTATCAATTCTAGGATATGTAATAATAGACTATTACGACTAATAAAATACTCCTATTACAAAACAAAAAGATTTTCTGAATTTTTTTGAACATAAAGTGTATTAAATCAAACTCTCCAGTTTGCCTGACTATGTCTGTCTTTTTCTCAATCATTTCATAAAATCTAGATTCAATCATAAATCTTTAGCACCCAATAAGATCATGCTTAAAGAGTAGATTTCCATAAAAAAAAAAAAAAAAGAAAAAAAGAGGTAAGATGCATTTTATCTATATTTTATAGATAAAGATTCCATAATTGGAAGAAAGTAGCAGAATCTTTTTCCGGGAATATCTTATCAATACATTTCCATTCCATTTTCTTACGTTTTTTTAGAGGTTTTTCTTCATTATTCCATTTCATCTCAATTTATTTATATTATATGTCAAAAATCGATATATGTAGTTCACTAAAATTTCATGTGATTTAGCAAACAGAATAGGAATTCCATCATTACTTGATTGTTCTATAGATAGGGAGTCGATGAATAGTAAGCAACTAATGGATTTTTTTCGATATATAGTAAGCTTCAGATTAAGATGATTTGTAATGAAATGGGGGAATGTCCACAATACCTGGGTTTAATCAGATACAATTTGAGAGCTTTTGCAGATTTATTACTAAAGGCTTGAGGGAAGAATTGAGACGTTTCCAAAAGAAAAAATCGAAGATATAAATCAAAATATAGAATTTCTATTATTTGTGGAAAGATATCAATTGGTAGAACCCTTGATAAAAGAAAGAGATGCATATTATGAATCACTTACATATTCTGTAAGATTATATGTACCCGCGGGATTAACTCGAAAAACCAGTATAAAAATGCAGGAACAAACCGTTTTTATAGGAAACATTCCTATAATGACTTCCTTAGGAACTTTTCTAATAAATGGAATATATAGAACTGTAATAAATCAAATATTGCAAAGCCCTGGTATTTACTATCGCTCAGAATTGGACCATAAGGGAGTTACTGTTTATACCGGCACCCATAATATCAGATTTGGAGGAAGATTCAAGTTAGAAATGGATAGAAAAGCAAGGATATGGGCACGTGTGAGTAGGAAACAAAAGATATCTATTCTAATTCTATTATCAGCTATGGGTTCAAATCTGAAAGAAATTCTCGAGAATGTTTGTTACCCTGAGATTTTCTTGTCTTTCCTGAATGATAACGAACTCTTTTTTCACATTAGTTCAAGAGAAAATGCTATATTGAGTTTTATAAAAAGTTACGTTCTATAGAAGAGGACGATATGGTATTTTCAGAGTCTTTATATGAGGAGTTACAAAATAAATTCGTTTAAACCAAAATGCGAATTAGGAAGGATTGGTCGACGAAATATGAATCGTAGACTCAATCTTGATATACCTCAGGACACACATATTTTTGTTACCACGGGATATATTGGCTGCTGCTGATCATTTGATTGGAATGAAATTGGAAATGGGTACACTTGATGATATGAATCACTTGAAGAATAAACGTATTCGTTCTGTAGGAGATCTCTACAGGATCAATTCAGATTGGCTCTCTCTCGTTTAGAAAACGCGATTCGGAATACTATACGTGTAGCAATCTCTCATAATAAATGGATAAAAGTCCTCAGAATTTGGTAATTTCAACTTCATTAACAACTACTTATGAATCGTTTTTTGGCCTCCACCCCTTATCACAAGTTTCAGATCAAACAAATCCGTTAGCACAAGTAGCTCATGGGCGAAAATGGAGTTTTTTGGGTCCTAGAGGACTAACAAGTCAGACTGCTAGTTTTCGGATACGAGATATCCATCCTAGCTACTATGGACGTATTTGTCCAATTGATACATCCGAAGGTATTAATGTTGGACTTATTGGATCCTTAGCTATTTATGCACGGATTGGTCGTTGGGAATCTATAGAAAGTCCGTTTTATAAAATATCTGATAAAAAAGAAGGACAGATGGTTTATTTATCACCAACTCGAGATGAATATTCTATGATAGCAGCAGGAAATTCTTTGTCCTTGAATCGGGGTATTCAAGAAGAAGAGGTTGTTCCCGCTCGATACCGTCAAGAATTCCTTACTATTGCGTGGGAACAGATTCATCTTAGAAGCATTTTTCCCTTCCACTATTTTTCGATTGGAGCTTCTCTTATTCCTTTTATCGAGCATAATGACGCGAATCGAGCCTTAATGAGTTCGAATATGCAGCGCCAAGCAGTTCCGCTCTGTCAGTCGGAGAAGTGTATTGTTGGAACTGGTCTAGAAGGCCAAACGGCTGTAGATTCGGGGTTTTCAGTTATAGCTGAGCATCAGGGAAAGGTCTTTTATACTGATAGTCACCAGATCTCCTTTTCAAGGAATGGGAATACTGAAAGTATTCCGTTAGTTAAGTATCAAGGTTCCAACAAAAAAACTTTTCTCCATCAAAAATCCCGGGTTCAGGGAGGTCAATGCGTCAAAAAAGGTCAAATTTTAGCGGATGGTGCCGCTACAGTTGGTGGGGAACTCGCTTTAGGAAAAAATCTATTAGTAGCTTATATGCCGTGGGAGGGTTATAATTCTGAAGATGCGGTACTAATTAGCGAACGCTTGATATATGAAGATATTTTGACTTCTTTTTATATTCGGAAATATGAGATTAAAACTTATATGACAAATCAAGGCGCTGAAAGAATCACTAAGGGAATACCTCATCTCGAGACTTATTTTCTCCGTAATTTGGATAGGAATGGGATTGTGATGCTGGGATCTTGGGTAGAAACAGGTGATATTTTAGTAGGTAAATTAACGCCAACAGAGGATGAATCGTTCCCAGAGGACAGATTTTTTAGGGGCTATGCTTGGCACAGAATTATCTTCTACAGAAGAAACTTCTTTAAGACTACCTATAGGCGGAAGAGGTCTTGTTATTGATGTAAAATGGATTGAGAAGGACAGTTCCAGTGATATTTTAGAAATGGTTTCTGTATATGTTTTACAGAAACGTCAATTAAAGTAGGTGATAAAGTAGCTGGAAGACATGGAAATAAAGGTATCATTTCCAAGATTTTGCCTAGACAAGATATGCCCTATTTGCAAGATGGAACACCTGTTGATATGGTCTTCAATCCCTTGGGAGTACCTTCACGAATGAATGTGGGCCAGATATTTGAATGCTCACTTGGATTAGCAGGGGATCTCCTAAAGAGACATTATCGAATAGCACCCTTTGATGAAAGATATGAGCAAGAGGCTTCGAGAAAACTAGTGTTTTCTGAATTATATGAAGCCAGTAAACAAACAAAAAATCCATGGGTTTTTGAGCCCGAATACCCTGGAAAAGCATAATATTTGATGGAAGAACAGGAGATCCTTTTGAACAACCTGTTCTAATAGGAAAGTCCTATATCCTAAAATTAATTCATCAAGTGGATGATAAAATCCATGGACGTTCTACCGGGCCTTACACACTTGTTACACAACAACCCGTTAGAGGAAGGGCCTACCAAGGGGGACAACGCGTAGGAGAAATGGAAAGTTTGGGCTCTAGAAGGATTGGTGTTGCTCAGATTTTACAAGAGATGCTTACTTATAAATCTGATCATATTAGAACTCGTAAAGAAATATTAAATACTATGCTTATTGGAGGAAGAACACCTAACCCTCAGGATGATTGTTCCAGAATCTTTTCGAGTACTCGTTTCGAGAACTACGCTCTTTGGCTCTAGACTTGAATTATTTCTTTGTATCTGAAAAGAACTTCCAGATTCATAGGGAAGGAAGTGTGGATCTGAATTAATCATTATTCAATCTTATTTATGATTGACCAGTATAAACATCAAAAAAACTTCAAATTGGACCAGTTTCTCCTCAACAAATAAAGGCTTGGGCGACCAAAATCCTACCTAATGGGGAAATCAACTTGGAGAGGTAACCAAAATCAGACTTTTTCATTATAAAAGCAATAAACCAGAAAAAAATGGATTGTTTGCGAAAGAACTTTGGACCCATAAAAAGTGGATTTTGTGCGTGTGGAAAATATAAAGAGATTGGGGCTGAAAAAGAAAACCCAAGATTTTGTGAAGAATGTGGAGTAAATTTGGTAACTCTCGAATACGAAGATAGCAAATGGGTATATCAACTCGCATGTCCAGTGACTCATGTGTGGTATTTCAAAACGTCTTCCTAGTTATATCGCAAATCTTTTAGATAAATCCCTTAAGGAATTAAAAAGCCTAGTATATTGCGGTGTGTGATTTGATCAAAATTCTCATTTAAACAGGTTTGAATTTAGAAACTGTCATCCATTCGATCCAATTGGGATGCCCTGGCTCTGACATGTGTTTTGGAAGAAATAACATGAAACTTAGGATTTTGAATATATTCTATACTTCTAATTTAAAGGGGAATTAATCCATGGTCCATTCTGTAATAGATAAACAGGAATAGCTAGTCATACCTTGTGAAAATCTTTTGGAAATGGGGTTTATCATTCCATTTCTTTCAGAGAAAGATTTTGCTTAAGCAAGCAAATATAGTATGGTTACAGGAGTTTATCTATCGCATATATGCTTCAAGGGATATTAAGGCATAACCGTCGAGGTGAGTAGGTAGGGACCTAAAAGATTAAAGGGATGAGATATAGACAAATAATCCCGTATGAATTCAAAAATCAGAAATCTCTTTAAGAGAATTCATCAGGGAAGTAGACTACTCAATAATTTTACATTCTCATTTCATTCATTCATCAAATTCAAGTAAAGAAAGAATGAATCAATGAGAGATGGTTTTACTGGGAACTTGAGTAAAGAGTAGTTCTTTTTTAAGTTTTTTTCGAAAAAGTCTAAAAATAAGAAAGAACTCTTTTTTTCTTTATTTAGTTAGTGCAACTACTTGAGCCGGATGAGAGGAAACGTTCACGTCCGATTTCAAAGGGGGGAATCCTATAGGAACCTATCTTGATTCTTCTTTTGCTAGGCCCATAGCTAAAAAACCGCTTTCTTACGATTAAGAGGTTTATTCGAATATGAAATCCAATCCCGGAATACAGCATTCCACTTTTTTTAGTACTCGAAGCTTCAAGACATTTCAAATCGAGAAATTCTTATAGGAGCTGATGCTATTAGAGAGCAATTAGCTGATTTAGATTTGCGAATTATTATCGAGAATTCATTAGTAGAATGGAAAAAATTAGCAGACGAGGAATCTACTGAAAATGAATGGGAAAATAGAAAAATTCAACTAAGAAAGAATTTTTTGGTTAGACGTATGGGATTAGCTAAACATTTTCTTCAACAAATATAGAACCTGAATGGATGATTTTGTACTTATTACCAGTCTTCCTCCCGAATTGAGACCCATTATTCAAATAGATGGGGGTAAGCTAATAAGTTCGGATATTATGAGCTCTATAGAAGAGTTATTCGTCGGATGATCTTTCTTAGCGAGTTATTAGCCCCACCTGTATGTTCGGACAGAGAGGTTGTAAATTCTCAGGTAAATTATTACAAGAAGCTGTAGATATACTTCTTGATATTGGGGGTCCACGAACCAAGTAAGGTGGTTTTAATAAAGATAAAGTTTACAAATCTTTTTCAGATATCATTGGAGGGAAAGAAGGAAGATTCCGCGAGGACTTTGCTTGGTAAACGGGTTGATTATTCAGGGCGTCTGTCATTGTTGTGGGCCCTTCTCTTTCATTACATCAATGCGGATTACCTCGAGAAATCGCAATAGAGCTTTTCCAAGCATTTCTAATCCGTGATCTAATTAGGAAACATTTCGCTTCTAACATAGCGACTGCTAAAAGGCAGATTAAGGAGCGGGAAAAAGAACTTATTGTATGGGAAATACTTCAAGAAGTTGTGCAGGGGCATCCTGTATTACTGAATAGAGCACCAACTCTGCATAGATTAGGCATATTGGCCTTCCAACCCATTTTAGTGGAGGGGCGTGCTATTTATTTACACCCCTTAGTTTGTAAGGGCTTTAATGCAGACTTTGATGGAGATCAAATGGCTGTTCATTTACCTTTATCTTTAGAAGCTCAAGCGGAAGCTCGTTTACTTATGTTTTCTCATACAAATCTGTTATCTCCAGCTATTGGAGATCCTATTTGTGTACCAACTCAAGATATGCTTATTGGACTCTATATATTAACCATGGGAAATCGTCGAGGGATTTGTGCAAATAGGTATAATCTGTATAATTGCAGAAACTATCAAAATGAACCAGTTGGCAATATAAACTCTAAATATAATAAAGAAAAAGAACCTTATTTTTCTAGCTCATATGATGCACTTGGAGCTTATCGGCAAAAAAGAATCAGTTTAGATAATCCTTTGTGGCTCCAATGGAAATTAAATAAAGATCAACCTTTTATTGGGTCAAATGAACTTCCCATTGAAGTTCAATATGAATCTTTGGGTAATTCTCATGAGATTTATGGGCATTATATAATAAGAAGTGCAAAAGAAGAAATCCGTTGTATATACATTCGAACCACTCTTGGTCATATTTCTTTTTACGAGAAATAGAAGAAGCCATACAAGGGTTTAGTCGAATTGATACACTATAATTGATACACTATTTCAATTCAAAAATTAGATTAGGTCATGCCCCAGGCGGCCCGAGTTTTTCCAATTTCATTAATTTCTTTATTTCTGAATTTCTGCATGAATCAAGAGTAAGATAAAGGATATTCTATCTTCGAATCACTAACTCATGTCTATTGTCGAATCCTACTCAAATAGAGAAGTAATTATGACAAAAAAAGATACAAAACAAGCCTTTTACAATAAAGTCATAAATGGAACTGCTATAAAACGACTTATTAGCAGATTAATAGTGCATTTTGGAATGGGATATACATCCTATATCCTAGATCAATTAAAGACTTTAGGTTTCCATCAAGCCACTACTACATCTATCTCATTAGGAATTGATGATCTTTTAACAATGTCATCGAAACCATGGTTAGTTCAAGATGCTGAACAACAGACTTCTATTTTGGAGAAAACCATCATTATGGAAATGTACATGCAGTAGAAAAATTACGTCAATCTATTGAAATATGGTATGCCACAAGTGAATATTTGAGACAAGAAATGAATTCAAATTTTCAGATGACTGATCCTTCTAATCCAGTCTATTTAATGTCTTTTTCGGGAGCTAGGGGAAATGCATCTCAGATACACCAATTAGTAGGTATGAGAGGATTAATGTCAGATCCCCAAGGACAAATGATAGATTTACCCATTCAAAGCAATTTACACGAAGGACTCTCTTTGACTGAATATATAATTTCTTGTTATGGAGCTCGCAAAGGAGTTGTAGATACTGCTATACGAACAGCAGATGCTGGATATCTTACTCGTAGACTTGTTGAAGTAGTTCAACACATTGTTGTACGTAGAAGAGACTGTGGTACTATCCGAGGTATTTCTGTGAGTCCTCAAAAGGGATGACAGAAACCGTTTTTGTCCAAACACTAATCGGTCGTGTATTAGCAGATGATATCTATATCGGTCTACGATGCATTGCCACTCGAAATCAAGATATTGGGATTGGACTGGTCAATCGATTTAGAACTTTTCGAACACAATCAATATATTAGAACTCCTTTCACTTGCAGGAGTACATCTTGGATCTGTCAATTATGTTATGGTCGGAGTCCCACTCATGGTGATTTGGTTGAATTGGGAGAAGCTGTAGGTATTATTGCGGGTCAATCGATTGGGGAACCAGGAACTCAGCTCACATTAAGAACTTTTCATACTGGTGGAGTATTCACAGGTGGTACTGCCCAACATGTACGAACTCCTTTTCATGGAAAAATCAAATTCAATGAGGATTTGCTTCATCCCACACGTACCCGTCATGGGCATCCTGCCTTTATGTGTTCTACAGATTTTTATAACTATAGAGAGTCGAGATATTATCCATAATGTGAGTATCCCTCGAAAAGTTTGATTTTAGTTCAAAGTGATCAATATGTAGAATCAGAACAAGTTATTGCTGAGATTCGTACCGGAATGTCTACTTTCCTTTTAAAGAGAGAGTACAAAAACATATTTTTTCGGAATCAGGAGGAGA